>JAAEAF010013205.1:0-26004 GCA_011037195.1 Triatoma infestans
CCGACTTTTCTTCAAATTTGGAATTCTACCAATGGTTCTGGTGTATATTAATATTATATAAGTGGTAGTATATGCCTAGGTTACAGTGGTCGCAACGTGCCGATTCTGTAAGGCTGAGGAAGAAACCCCAGCACCCATTCTTTGTAGGTGTGCCAGCCTGATGAGGATAAGTTTCTTTAGTTGGGAACAAACAATTTCCAAGCCATGTGTTTCCACTTTCAGCTTTGCTAGGCCTGCTTTAAAAAGACGAAGCTGGAGGACGTACTATAACCATTGATGATCCATAATAGACCTCCTAGTGTTTGATCGTGGTGGTATGAGGGTTAGCCACCTGTTGCTTATCTATCTATCTATTTAAGTGATAGAATCTTAATCTTGAAGTAGTACTCAAGAGGAAAAACTGTTTCCTCAGAACCAACCAAAATATCCAATTTCCCGGGAAAACACTTCAAATAAAAGTGATAGGTATTTATGTATGTAGATAGCATATGTAGTTTAAAGAAAATCCTTTAGAGACTTTTTGAGAAAATCGCGAAAACTGAACATGAAAGAGCTTTGATGTTTTGCAGATCTTTGAGTGAAAACTTTTAAAATTGGCACGATCATAATACTTTCTCTTAGTAGCTAGAGAGTTGTCTTGGAATCAAGCTAGCCTTTGGTGAGAAAATAGGCCACATAAATGCTGGACTCAATAGTTTCAATACCTGCACCTGAGCTATTATCGTGCCTTCAAGCGCTCAACTATGCATTACCCCGCTATCATGCTGACTGCTATGTATTAGCGAGAAGGAGCTTCAACTTGGGCAGCCAAGCTTTCCCCTAGCTCCCACCAAAGGGAAAACCAGAATAATATAAGTACGGCCATTTGAAAGCTTTAACAAATTTCAGATGAACTTTGAAGAGTAAAGTCGCAGGAAGAGCTAAATCATCATTTGAACAAGACTAAACAAGCTGCGAAGAGGAAAAACAGCCAGTGTAGCATTCAAAACATTACTGTGATTATCGATACAACTCTGAAGCAAACGTAAGTCGTGCAATCACTCTCACTTGGCCACTGAGTCTTCACCATTAGATATACCTAACTAGTGACGTCATTTCAACCAACGCTTCCATACTACATCGCCTCCTAACATCATCACTCTTCTCCCAGTCACTCTACACTCAATATATTCTCTTCTCCTCTTTGAGTTACATTTAAATACAATTTTGCTTAAAAAAAGAAGTAGCGAGTTTTTGTGTCTTCCTTTGTATTATCAATAATACAATTATTAGAATCTATAATTATTAATCTAATCTAATTTCCTATAAAGAAAATCTGATGTGAAACACTCAAAAGACTTTCTCTTACTCCGATTTCCGAAATCTCTTCTTTGAATTTATTTGTTTAATTGCACTAGTAATTAGTTCGATTCCTTCTTCTATGTTATTGCGAGAAAATAGATTATGATTGAATTAGCTCTTGCTTAGATTTCCATCTTTATGATACTCTTTCAATAATTTGTGGATTTTGCCACATACATAAAATTAATATAATGAACAGCTGAAAACTCCATGTCTATGGAATGTTTTAACTACAAATCCTTGGAGAAATTTTTATGGGTTTTTATCAATTTTATTTTGTTCCACTAGTACGAGTAGAAACGAACAAATACAAATGGCTGACTTACATTGATCTTGCATTTCTGCCTCATTCTCTTATTAACCAAAATATAATCAACCAATCACAGTGTACAAAAGAAGGCGTGAAATGTGGGTGTATGTTAGGCCAATCAGAAATTTAGAATTATCATGTTTAGAATCATCACTTTTGACACCTTCTTAAGATGATTCTAAACTTGTACACTGTGACTAGCTAATTTTTTATAGCTAATTTGTTATGAAAAATTTAGTATAGACTTTTTTTACTAATTTTCCGTTCGTAGGTGTTTTATTTGTTTTGACTTCGTGTTACTAACAGTCAGAGAAAGTATAAATTCCTGATAGTAATTCAGAAGAAATATATCGCGATCTAATCGTGCTATACTTTCTACTTTAAAGAAACAGTTCTCTTTTTAATGTCTTTTTATTTAAAATGTTGTTTAGCTGGCCCGTTATATAAAATGTGATCACTTTAATTGGTTTATGTCATAGAACATTAAAATATAAGAAATCAATCGGAGATTGTAATGGAAATATTTTATATTTGCTTGCCAGTTTTTTAATCTGTTCAGTAATTGAATCCGAATACTTTGTGAAAAGTTAAAAAAAGAGAAAAGATTATCCATCCTAAATAAAGAGAAAATTTATTTTCACTTCAAAAGCAATATCCTATGAAAATTATTAAATAAATTTTCCTCTTTATACATGGTCCTCATACTCTGTTTTGTTCCATTATTGTTTGCTCATATTTCAACCACAACATAAACAATAGAATATTTTTAAAATTTAATTTTGAATCAATTTTATATCCTGTTCGATTTTCCCCTGAGATTTTCATTAAAGATTGATTCTTCCTTATTTTGAGGTCCTTCGAATCTAGGAAACAATATTTTTAACAAATAGTCTGTTGCTTATTCTGAAGAAAATGTTTCAAAAACGAAAATACATGGGAAGTTCAAACTTGAATACTGATTAGGTACCTATTGTCACGTCCGGACATTAAAGTTTCCATCAATATTCGTTAACAGGAAACGCGACATTACTGAATGTTTTTTAATTTTTTCGGATTTTCGCGCAACTTTTCACACATAATGGCCTTTCTCCATTATTATTATTATTATTATTATTATTATTATTATTATTTTTTAAGAAAAGAGCTCTATTAATTTCATTTATTAAATATGAACAATGTAGAGTAACGTCTACAGAGGTGCGTTACTTAGGACTATACTAAGACAGTCACCCAACTTTGAACCCACATACAAAAAATAGCCGCTTTAGACCTTGAATCCTACCATGACAGTACGAAACACACTCTTGATTTACAAAAACACTACTTCAACTACTACTAACCTACGCAGCAGAACTGCGGGGGGCCCTGCCAAAACTTCCTGCTTTCAACATGTAAAAATCCTTTGCCAATTTTTAATGCTGTTCCCAATGTCAACGAAGGTAAACCACATCCGATTCCAACGTTTGCACAGTAATTTAGCTAACCATCTGAATCATTTTGTCCCATCATTATCCACACCCTCCCATTCTAATGATTCTCCACGCTGTTTAAGAAAACGTCGCCCTCGTGACCTCATTGCTTTGCAAACTCCATCTAGAAAATGGCAACATTAGCTGGGTTTCGCTGGTCACTTTTTCTCACGATGCTGGCTGAATCAACACCATGCTTGCGCTCACGGGAATCCTGAATTCTCGCATATAGTTTTATAGTTGCAAATAAACTCGCAAAACATAGAATTCTTTAAACTTGGAATATTTACTGCACAGATATAGTCAGTTTACCAGCAATATTCATTACCTTCTC
Source organism: Triatoma infestans (assembly GCA_011037195.1). Classification (NCBI taxonomy): domain Eukaryota; kingdom Metazoa; phylum Arthropoda; class Insecta; order Hemiptera; family Reduviidae; genus Triatoma; species Triatoma infestans. The sequence continues at coordinate 3,455 of JAAEAF010013205.1, forward strand.
TTACTCCCCTAGTACCAGGATGTATTGCAAATGTGTAACAAATTTTTGAAATTGAGTTTTCAAAATTCATGTCGAAAGGACATGTTTTGAGGTACCCTGTGTTCAAAAAAAGTGTTTTTACCAAATGGTCTGTATATTCATATGTGTGTGTGTGTGTGTGTGAGTTTTTGTTCACATGTGTGTGTGTGTGTGAGTTTTTCTTCACACATATGTGTGTGTGTGTGTGTGTGTATGTGAACAAAATATCTCAAAAAAAAGAAGAAGAAAATCGCAGAAACTTTGTTTAGGCTCCACCACTGCGTGTGATACGAAGATTTCGACGTCAAAATAGGACAACCGAAAATGCCATTTTACAAAGTGTTTTCTTTGTTTTGTAAGTTCTTCGCGATTTTTCTCAAAATGGTTTCTCAACGATATTCTTTAAAAAGTCGTATACTAGTTACACGCTTGAATAATACAAATGCCTCTTACGTTTATTTGAATCTTTTACTAGAAAATAGTTTTGTTTTTGGGGAGAGTTCTGGAGATACAATAATTTTTTTTTTGGGGGGGGCGCATCAAATACTGTGGTTATTAGCGCCCCTAAATCATTATATACTTTCTCTTACTAACGCCGCTCGATTTGGGATGACACACGCTGCTAACCTAGTTGGTTTCCTGCACAACTCCTTGCTGAACAAGGCGGGGAAGAGCCCCAGGTTCTGAACCTTTCCACATGACCCCTCTTATATCATCAATCTAGTCGACGAGGGGGAGTGTGGATTTATTGTTGTGCCATCCCTTTAATTGCCACAAGTAATTTGAGTAAAATTTTACGACTATAACGTACTTTGGGTGCCATGTTGCATCAATGTTTTCATTCTTATTTTTATGTACACTTTAGCTACAAAATCTATTCTGAGGAGGCTGTTTACTATAAAACTAGTTGGGGTATGCAGTACTTTTAACAAATGTTGTGCACCCCCTAAAATGGACTAATCCTAAATTGAACTTAATTCTAGTGGGGTTGAAATACTTTTATAAAATTTCTTTCAACCCCAAGATAAATACATTTATGTTAATAAATACATTCACACCAATAAATACATTCACGCCAATAAATACATTCATGCCAATAAATACATTCATCCTAAACATTCGTGCAAGGGGAAAATACTCTATATTCCTCCCCCTAAAATACTAACCAAGTTGGATGAAATACTCGATATTCCTTCACCCAACCTAAATACTAGTCTAAATGAACCTATATATATTAATATCTTTTAAATAAGCAAATAACCTCCTTGTATAAGGAGAATCCTCTTGTGAATTGCGCGCTTGTCATGTAGCAGGCCGGATCTCTCTCTCTCTCTCTCTCTCTGCGCAGAGCCTGACACTCTTCCAACACGTGCGCCACTGTTAGCCTTTCTCGGCATCGAGGGCATCTCGGCCTTCTCCCACCTATATAGAGGTGCCAATGTGTCACACGTGTGTGACCAATCCTCAGCCTCGTCAAAATTACTGAATCAAGCCGCGAGTAATTCTCGACTGCAATACTTTGCACGTGGTTTAATTACTTTGAACTTCTCATTTATCCTGCCCCACTGACATTGGCATTTTCTATTAATAAATTTTCTATTGTTTCATATATATATTTGTGGGACGTACGGGGTGACAGCATCTGTTTATGTAGAGGCGGCTCGTTTGGCCGCTTTGTCCGGCCGTTCATTACCGGACTCACCAATTTGGCCCGGCACCCAGGCAAACCTCACCCATTGACCACATGCGCTTAATTGCAGCAGTAACCTGTAGATATTTAAGAGCATTGGGTCTGTCGAGAATTTATCCCGGAGAGCCATTAGTACACTTAATGAGTAAGTCAATATAAGAGATTTTTTATAATTGTTTTTCTCGATTAATTCTAGGGCCCGGCAAATAGCAAATGTCTCGGCCGTGTACACAGATGCATAATGCGGGAGTGTCCAACTAATGGTAACTCCTTCCGTGTATTGGTATCGACGGGGTTCTACGACTGCCAGAGAGGGTTTTAATCTTATCCCACACCTCCTTTAAGGTAGATGATGTGGAGATCGTAGACACGTAGGAGGTAAGGGTTTCCTTTTGGGCTTGTTTGATTACTTGCTTCTCCCTGGCTTTCAATCTTTTAAAGTTAATTAGATTTTCCTCCGTCGGATACCTTTTAAATCTATTTAAAGCCTGCTTTTTGGCTGCATTTGCTACCTTGCATTTTGGAGTCCACCACGGGACGGGAGGTCTTGTGACTCTCCCACCAACCCTTGGTATGGAACTAGATGCCGCATCAACTAACGCCTGTGTAAACATGTTTGTATCAAGGGTGACATCCTCTGTGAAATTTGGAGTCACCACTCTGGTGGCACAAGCAGCCCGGTTTGCTTTTTTGATGTCGTATCTCCAGGGTATCACATAATCTGACCTGGAGATGGAGCTCGATACTAAGATTGGAAAGTGGTCACTATGGTATAGGTCATCAAGTGTGGTCCATTCAAGTGTGGACCAAGCGAACCGCAATGGTGGATGTTGCTACATTCAGGTCAATTACACTGAAACCACCTGAGTGTGCATTAAAGCGTGTTGCATCACCACTGTTGGGGAGCATCATGTTAGCATTGTCTATAATCTCCTCAAGAGTTCTGGCACGCGCATCAGTTTTAGCTGGTCCCCACTAGGGGTTATGAGCGCTGAAGTCACCCATTAATAACACCGGGGAAGGGAGCTGAGACAGCAGATTCTCCAGGTCACTTCTCCGCCAGAATATATCTGGTAGGCAAATGCTAATTAAAGTGACCTGCAGCTACACGCACGGCAACAGCTTGTAAGTTGGTTTGAAGGGGTAGCCGCTTGCTGGGAACATTATCCCTTACACATACGGCCCCTCCACCGTGCGCCCTTCCACCTGGGGATTCGAATAGATTGTCCCGGGCGAATTATAGTTTCTTGGAGGCACAACCCAAATTGACGGTGCTTCCACCCTCCGATTCAGAAGCCTCTATGTCCGTCCCCATCAGCTGCCATCGCTGCTTCGGGGAGTGGACAGTCTGGCCCAAGGACTTACAGTGTGAGAGGGTGGCAACATTAACCTTTGACTTTTCCTCCTAGAAGAGCGTTTCGGTGGACTTACCACCTTCCACTCCCCTTCGGAGGAAGTCGTTCGTTTAGGTAAGGTTAATCCCACCATTGTATCACCCCCACTGGGAGTGGGAGTGATAGTTGGTAGCCTTTTGGCTACCAGGGCTCCTTGAGGGGCGTTTTGTTTAGACGGAGGGATTTCTCTCACCTTGTTAATAGCTCCTCCCATGGCTGGGGAAGAGCTAGATGGTGGGATTTCTCCCACCTTTACAATGACTCCCCTAAGGCCGGGGATGGACCTTTTAGTTGTTGCCCCTGGGTATGTACAGGGCTGGAATTAAGTGTGCTACTGATAGGGGCGCCCTCAATTTTCTCGGCATAAGATACTTCCTTCGTTGCGTATGACTTGCTTCCAACAATTGCCTTTGCTTCATGGTAAGGCAATTGTTGAAGAGTCTTAACTTTTTGAATTTCCTTTTCTTTGGTTAAGATTGGGCACCCCGAGGACCTGGCGCTATGTTCTCCGCCACAGTTCACACATGTTATAGGTGGTGTGCATTCACCGTCGTGCTTGGCTTTACCGCTTGCATTTTGTCGAAGTATGCCCAATTTTTAGGCATTTAAAGCATCTCATAGGAGATGGTATGTAAGAGCGTACTTTCAATTTATAGAACGCGGCATCTACAACCTGTGGCGGTCATGGTCGATCAAAAGTGAGGACAAGGGAAAGAGTGTCAACTAAGGATCCATCCTGCTTCCTTTTTATTCGCCTTCCCTCTACCACACCCTGGTCGGCCAGACTCTCTTTAATATCCTCTATACTACTGTTGAGGAAGTCCCTACAAGTGATTACTCCTTGAGAAGTATTTAAACGTTTGTGGGGACTAGCTTCCAATTCAGCATCCATGTATTTCTGTAGATTCATGATGGCACCGATTTGGCTACGTTTATCTGCTTCAATGCAAACAGAACCTCTTTGAGCTTCCTGATACTTTTCGTTTTGCCCAAAGTACTTTTAATAAATTTATAAAGTTTGAATGAACATTCATTGGAGAATTACAAAAAAAACGACCGAAACTTTCTCTTTCTAAGTCTAAAAACAATTCTGAACTTACCTCTCTTTCCTTCCAGTTGCCGGCCTTAGCTTTCTTCCTCGGCGGGGAAGAGGGGATATATGGTTGCAGTGTAACCTGCATACCAGTTCATGATGTTCCAGATGTCTTGTCCATTTTCAAGCCTTGTCGATTACCATTTATCTCTCACTTTCATTTGACACATTTTACCAGGGAAATGAGTGATGTTAGATTATGTTGGGCAATTGATTAGGTTGGGGAATTGATGACGTGGTACAGAAAGTTGTTATGGGAAGGTTATAGGATGTCAGGAAGGGATTGTTTGTTAAAGGGTGGGTATAGGTTGTTGGTAAGGTGGAAAAAGTTGGGCTAGGCCCAGGAATGTTATTTTGATTATTCATAATAATCAATAAGGATTCATTGAAGTACGTGGTCCCGCCTCCACGGACCCGGTTACTGTCTGGGTGGGCCATCGCACTTCGACATAGTCCGGTGCCACGGAAGACAGCGTTCCAATCAGAAGCATTGACCCGTGTCCCCGCTGCCTCCTTCCTAATCCTAGGAACCCGCCTGAGGCGGAATTCCCTAGCCTTCCTGGAGTCGGGCTATCCCCCAGGTAGGGCTCTCAAATGAAGCCGAGGCCAAAGACATGTGTTGGGATCGGACGCCCGCAGGTCATCGTCTCCCTCAATGCCCAGGATCCCCTCCTCCACCCCAACCCCAAAGCCTCATGCCGGCAAGCACGAGCGAGAGATATTTATACTCCGAGCTCTCAACGAGTGCGTGTCCTTGTTCATGCAGTGTGTGTGGTCGTCTGTAAAGTATCGGATGTTCAGGTGTGAGTGAGTGTGTATGGTGGGGAGCTCAAGTTTACCTGTGGGTGCGCTGTACCCAAGCAGTTGCACACATCAACTACCTCTGCAGGTCCTATGTGTAGTGTGTTCTGTCAAGGGTGCCAGTGTGAGTGTATATTGTAGTGTTGTTAGGCTGGGAAACCCGAGAGAGGCCTAGATCCCTGAAGAAGTGGCTAGTCTACCTCCCCTTACGGGGCTACAATAATGTTGTAAAGCTTTTCTCCAAGGCACCACTTCATGTATATATGCTTTTACCATCTACACAGAATTAATACACATTAGAAACATTGAATTACAAATTTGAAGAAAATCGGTTAACCGGAAGTGCGACTTTACAGAATAATAATAGTGTATCAACTAAATTTGCTCTGTGCAAATCTGTGTTATTGCACTGCTTTAATAAAACATCCTGATGATGGGCAAACGCCTAAAACCGGTCGATGACCACAAAAAGAAGCAGGCTATCACGGAAGATATCTCTGATGCTTTCCAGCTCTGCCGAACTAACCGCAACAATAATTTTTGTTTTCCATATTTGTACGATGAACGAAAACAAAATTATATACATGAACAATTTGTTTAAAAATTTGTCTCCTCCCCCCCAAATAAATAATAAATCATACCTTTTGACTCATTTATTATTTTATTTTGTAATATAAATTGTTTTATAGATAGAATTATAAATTTCTACAAAACATACATTTGTACATGAATATATTCACTTAGTACACATAAGTAGGGTATAAATGTTACAACTGGCGCAACCCCTTCGTCCCCCGCCTACAAAATTCGCTGGATAGGAGGGTGTTCTTCAGCCCTTCCTCAGCTCACCGTAGCTAAGGCGATGGGGAGTGTGGTGTAGTGGGTATATAGCTGTCTCAACATTCCCTATATCATCATCTCTCTCACTAGCGTTAGCCCCCTGTTCATCTATAGCCCACGCTCTCTATAGTTTGTAATTATAATATAATAAAAAATAAATAAATAAATAGATATTATAAATAAAACTTAATAATATTTGTGTAATCAAATACAAAATTTGTCATTTAGCTGTCTTATACTCTAGTCGTTACCCTTTGAGGTCACCAGCACTATTGTATTTGTTTTTTTTTTTTCTTAAACATATATGTCATCTGTTTTATATATATATACGCTTCAACTATTGCACACATTCACGTACCTTAAGTAATAGATTTTTTTTTTAAAAGAAAGGGTTTACTATTTCATTCATGTAGTTCATTTATGTAGTGCAACGATGGCAGATCTTTGGAAGGAAATAACAACCAGTGACAGTTATCAAAAATTTATTTCCACGTTATCCACTATCGATTTAGATAATTTTGAATTGGCACAAAAATATATAGACTTAAAACGAAAATTACTAAGAATGGAAGAATATGCAAAAGAGTTCGTGGAAAGAGCCGCTAATAAACATTTTAAACAATGCGTTTGGTCAAACCCTGACCAGTGGTGTGGACCTGATACATGTGAATGTTTCCGAATATCATTTCTATCCAATAGCATTGAACGTGATTTAAATGATATTCTTGGTGGAGGGGATCTTTGAGACTCAAGAAGTTCAAAACAGTGCAAAACAGTGTTCAGTTGCATTCAGCATCATGGCAGCGAGTGAAATTGGTTTACATTTAACCACAAGTTTTCCTCTCAACAGACACAACTCTAAGACTCTGATAACTGGACTGTCTCAAGATGGTGTACCTCTGATAGCTTTGAAAACCAGAAAAGTTATTATTTATCTTAAGGTAGATGATTGGTCAACTTTGGAATCTAACAAGCAATATTGTGATGAATTCTTTGATAAGAAAAAACAGGCTTCTCCAGACTCAATCAATCTTAACAGCGCTAATATATTTTTCATTACATCTAGCCACAAGATGATTTCTATCCAGGGAAAAGCAACTTGGGTGGAAGATCTTCTCAGTTTTCAACCTACTACCATCACTCTTCTGAGAAATGAATATTTCAAACTTCAAAGCATCTTTACGGATATTAGTAATGAGTTAAATTATTTGTCAAAACTCTGTAAACCCAATACCATGTTGCCTTATTATTATAAAATTGTGCAAGATCAATAAAAGCCATGTGTTTATTAAGTTTTTTTTCTTATTAACCCATAATTACATGTCAACGTCTGTTTGAAACATGTTTCAACTGGTTCAGGAAGGAAGGAATGCAGAAGAAACTCAGTTAACAGAAAAAACATCTTTAATTTAGTAAATCACGTACATTTATCCAAGAATGCTTTTTATTAAAGCCCAACCACTTTACATAAAGCTTATTATTTTTACGTTTTAATACTTTTTCTACAAGATATACATCTTTATATTTAGTTTTCTGCAGTTCTTGTGTATAAAATGCTCCCTGAATAGGTTGTCCGGACAAATCTTCCAACAAGTAAGTATATGGAACTGTCTTGCGCACACTTTTAATTTTAAATATTTCAGCACTCCAATTGGGCGTATATCCTCTTGTAAAAACAGTCCTTCTCTTTGAAACACGTACATAATCTCCTTCATTAAAACGCTGTTTATCACTTCTCTTACTTTTAGAAGAATAAACATTAGCTAATAAAGAAGCTTCATTGGTGGCATTTACTTTTGATGGTTTCATACCAATCGTACGGTGTATTTTATTGTTGTAGTCATTTATCAAATCAGTTAAATATTTTGTATAATTATAGTTTCCTCTTAGACTGAACAGTCGATACATCATTGATTTAAATGTTCTATTAAATCGTTCAACAATAGAACTTTTAATCTGACTATAGGTACTGTAATGATTTATATTGTACTTCTTCATTAGCTTCTTGAATTGGGCATTGTAGAATTCCTTACCATTATCTGTTTGAATATTTTTGGGAATTCGTCCACTCAAATTTAGAATGTTTTCCATGGCTCGAGTGACATCTTGAGCACCTTTAGATTTCACAGGTTCTACCCAGGCATACTTGGAGAAACAATCAATCACTGCTAGTATGTATTTATAACCATTATTCTGGCGAGCATAAGGAATCATTTCTATTAAATCTAACTGCCATAAATCGTCAATACCCTTAAGAATTATACGTCTTCTAGGATAATGCACTCTTGCTGATTTATGAAGTTCATTGACGACGACCTCCTTGAAGGACATTTTGTATGAATTGTTTAAGGTAGCCTAAAGTTACAACATCAGTATCATTTACAGGGTCTCTCACGTTTGATATTTTTCTCCTTAGAGCATTGTATATATTTGTAATGGAAACACCTTCTTCTGTCTTTGGAATGGTTAAAGCGGTACTTTCCAAAAATCCTCTTGTCACACAATCATGTTTCTCTTCAGGATCTTGCACATTAATAATACGCTTATTACCTACGTTAATATGATTTGTTCTCCAGTTAGCTATATTAGCTAAACTATCAGCATATAATTTATTCACTGCATCATTTCTTTCTTTGGGCAAACTGACGTTAATTACACGTTTATTACTTACATTCACTACATCCTCCTCTTCATCTATTAACTGGTTAAGTTTTCCTATAAACTTGGAATAATCATGGTGACCAAACTTATCAACCGGCATGTTGAAGAGTTACTTAATAAATGACTCCAGCTTCTCGCAACTCTTCAATTATAGATTGAATTTCATTCTCATGACCCGTATGACCGGCAGTGGTTGACGCATATAAAAGCCGAAGTCGGTCTACCAATTCATTTGGGTCATCCCAATATTCATAAATACTTTGACCTTCCCACATGCCTGTGCCACTGGTTTGTTTTGGTCTTAAAGGGTATCTAGATTGTGCTGGAGGCTTAGTTGCTATAAGAGTCCGAGGGCTTTGTGATGTTGATGTTAATAGTGGTGGCGTATACTTTGTCTGAGGTAAACTTTTCTCTTTAGCGGAGGTGATGGGGAATGAAAATAGAGGGGCAATGATATTTTTGTACTTCCATCCTCGACTAGCACTAATACTTTTTTCATCACTAAACTGTTTTTTATGTGCATTACTAGTTTCCAAGATGTTTTTATAGTTTTCCAAATCTTTCTCAGAATAGTTGGTAGGTTGTTTTAAAAATAACAATTGAAATAAACCTGGCGTACCTTCATACCATTTATTATTTATATTAATATCATCACCATCAATAGTTACTACCGCATTTCCTATGACCATTCCACCTTTAGGTACTACCCGAATACCGTACCTGTCATCCATATCTTTAGTATCCGAACTCATTATTTTCAATAGATAGGGTTGAACTAAAGGACCTATCCCTTTTTCCTCTTCTAAACTTTCTTGTAATTTCTCCATACCAAGTTGCTGTATTTGCTCTAAGGGAGTAATCTCCTCTTCAACTTCAAATGTTTCCTCTTCTTGTTTAATAGGGAAAACACTCTTTTTTGGATGTGTGTAGCGGGGTTGATGTATGAGGTGTTGCTTCCGTTGTGGTAGACGCTTCTTTTTTAACCACTAATGGTAGCGGTGTAAAGGGTTCTTCTTTGATTTTGGGTAATTCTTTTTGATAAATTAGCTCTTGAAGAGGTTTGGTAATAGGTTTCAAACTCCTTTCTAAATCCTCCTGAGATGATTGGAGACCTCTCTTCAGACTTTTAAATTTTTCGCGAAGCGACTTTGAAGCTTTAATAAGCTCTTTCGTAGCTTTAGTGTCCATGATGGAAATGATAGATTTCTATGTATGTGTCGGCACTATATATAGATAAATGTGTCCAAACCCTTCCGAAATCTGCCACTGTTTAAATCTCTTGTTTTATCTAAAGTTATAAATCCATGAGGCTCCTCCCAACAGATATTACACATCTGTTTAAATTTGTCAAATGAAATATTGGGTGAACTTACATGGTCACTGTATACGTGTCTTAAATTCAAATCATCCTGCTCGAAAAGCATGATAAAGTTGGCGTTATCGCGAATTAGGTGTTTAGGGATCCTAGCATAACTCTGACAAAGATAGAAGCAGTCTATCCATTTATGACGTCCCATACTGAAATATTTACGAATATTTTCCTGCTCATCCATTGAAATATCATCAAAAATTATAAAAGAGTCTGGTTCAGCGTCATCAGGGTTGATTACCTGTTGAGTTGTATTTATTGTAAAAAACCCTATTTCTGGTACTAGTTTAAAAATCTTCTCCAAATATATATATTTCTCTTGTTGGAGTGATCTACTACAAATATATAAGTTTGCAAATCTCAATCCATTTGGTTGTAAAAGCAAACAAACCATAAGGTTGGTTTTACCGGATCCCGAATTCCCACAAATAAGTGCTCGTAAACTATCTGGCAGTAATGATCCATGTCGATTTACTTTCATATGTCTACCATCCATTGAATTTGTCACTAGATTGCAAATAGGTAATTTTTCACTTTGCTTCTCTAAACGCATTTTTTTTAATTAGGGGAGGAGGATGCTATATAAATACGTCCAGCTCTAAATGATCTATCATAATGAGAAGGAAAACTGTTGGAAGAGGTCTTATAAATTCAGTGATCAACAAACTCCCATTCGAAGTGCATATACCTGGTTACAGATTTTGTGGTCCTGGAACTAAATTACAAGAAAGATGAAAACGTGGAGATAGAGGTATTAATCCCTTGGACGAAGCCTGTCGACTTCATGACATTGCATATTCACGGCATAACGATCTAGAGTCAAGGCATAAGGCTGACCTCATACTCGCTGACAAAGCTTGGCAAAGAACAAAAGCTAGTGACGCATCACGTGGTGAGAAAGCAGCAGCTTGGGCCGTGACGAACGCAATGAAAGCTAAAGTGAAATTAGGTGGGGGGAAGAAAAAGGTAAAAACTATAAGAGATGTTATAAGTGCAGCACGTGTAAATTCACCTTTATCAATCAGTAACGCGTCAAGGAATGCTTTAAGAAAGGCGAAAAAGTATGTAGGAAAGTCGAAAGTAACAAAAATACCAAGAGTTCTACCAGTACCCAGATCTGGTGGTATTCTACCATTTCTGGTACCTTTATTCGCTGGGCTTTCTGCGCTTAGAAGTTTAGCTGGTGGGGCGTCAGCTATAGCTAAGGCAGTTAAAGATACACAAGTTGCCAGGAACCGATTAGAAGAAATGAGAAGGCATAATAGAAAAATGGAGGCACAGCAAGTAGGTCAAGGACTTTATCTTAAACCTTACAAAAAAGGATATGGCCTGTTCTTTAAAAGAGATTGACTACTTCCTAATAGAGCACTAACACATATAGAGTTGATGAAATTTGCTAAAGATATTCCACATTTTAGAGGTATATACATGCGTGATAGGTTGCCAAAGTTTCCTAAAACTGATGAATGTGCAATTGTAAATTTAGATTATGTACACAACGCAGGAACTGATTAGGTTGCCTATATTAAAGAAAGAAATAGAGTCGATTACTTTGATCCGTTTGGCAATCTCAGACCACCATTGGAATTGTTATGTTACTTAAATGGTTATGACATAATGTACAATAGAAAGAGATTTCAAGATTGGAATACACCTTACTGTGGACATTTATGTTTACAATTTCTATATAATAATGCATTTTAAAGAATAAAGGATTCAGTCATGTCTTATACGTTCACGTTAACTGGAACATCCAGCGTTCTTAGTGCTGATATTTTCCCCCCAATTAATTTATCGGATGTTGGTGTTGGTGGCTATAGTGTTGGATTACTTAGCTTTCAATCTTACAACTCCATACCCAACGTTACTGAAAATGTAAACAACAAATTTTATTATGGCAATGAAGTGATCAGTTTACCTACAGGTACCCTATGAAGTTGATGCCATAGCAAATTATATAAGATCGCATATATCATCTCCAATTCGATAAAACTGAAGGGCAACTTAAATACATTACAAACAGAATTGATGTGCACCAAACCTGTATATTTCAACAGAGAGCATTCCATTGGTCCATTATTAGGATTTACTAAACAACAGGTGTTAAAGGAAAAGGTTAAACATAAGTCCAATGATATCGTTAATATTCATAGCGTAAATACAATTGCTGTAAACTGCAAGATAGCTTCAGGTTCATACAGAAATGGAAAACCTGGACATACCATATATGAATTTTCCCCGACAGTCCCACCAGGTTATAAATTAGTTCAGGAGCCTAATCCAGTCATTTACTTTCCAATAAACGTTGAGATAATTGACAATATTACGCTGTCTCTTACAGATCAAGATAACAATATAGTAGATTTTCGCAAGGAAGTAATTACTATTCGATTACATTTGAAGAAAAATGGGTATTGACTTTCGAAAGTATAAAAGAAACTACGTTAGAAGTAAACCATATAGTATTGAACGTACATCTCGTAGTGTGTTAACACCTTCAAACGTTAGATTTCTTCAACAGCAGGTAGGGGTTTTAGTTAAGCAGAAATGGAAGAGATTTTAAATGTTAATGCTGGCGTGTCCTTCGAGGAAAGGATAACCGATTTTGAGTACCACACTCACCAACCTTATACGCAATCGCTGAACAATTCTGATGAAATTATCATTGCTGTGCAACAGCAGGACATCTACACCGTTCCTTCCAAGAGTTATCTCTACATTCAAGGGCAACTGGTTAAAGAAGGGGCTACAACTATAGATCCAAGTGAATTGAGATTATTAAGAAATGGATTTTTGTTTATGTTTGATGAAATCAAATATCAATTGAATGGTGTATTGATTGATCATGTGCGGAATCCTGGAACTGCTTGTACATTAAAAGGTTATGCATCTCTTAGCCCAGACAAGGCGTTAGGGTTAGAAATGAGTGGTTGGATGATGCCTAGTGAATATGTGAAATTAGCAGATTATAAAGGAAATTTTGATGCTTGCATTCACTTAGATATCGTAATGGGTTTCTTTGAAGATTACAATCAAATAATTTTACAAGGAAGACATGAGTGAATTCTACATCGCAGCAGATCAGATAATGATAGTATTAGGGTTTTTGGGGATCATACCAATGTCAAGGCTTCCATTAAACTAAAATCTATACAATGGAAAATGCCCTATGTTAAAGTTTCCGACGAACAGAAGTTAAAGTTTTTAAATTTCGTCAACAAAGGAAAAACAGTTCACATGGCATTCCGATCATGGGACCTAATAGAATATCCTTCGCTACCTGCTACAAAATAGCACACTTGGACAGTGAAAACTACAACAAATCTAGAAAAACCTCGATATGTCATAATTGCGTTTCAAACCAACAAAAAGAATAATATACAAACTGATATGTCAGAGTTTAATCATTGTAGTATATCAAATGTTAAATTGCACCTAAATTCAGATGTTTATCCCTATGATGATCTTAACATTGACTTCTCAAATAATTATTTTTCAATTCTATATCACATGTATCAAAATTTTCAACATAGTTATTATGGAAAGGAAAATGAACCTATTTTAAGCAAAGAACAATTCAGAGATGAGGCTCCTATTATCGTAATTGATTGTTCTCGCCAGTCTGAGGCAATTAGATCATCTTCAGTAGATATTAGAATAGAGTTGGAAACGACAAATGAATTCACTGCTAATACCACAGCCTATGCTTTAATCTTGCATGATGCACTTGTAGAATATAATCCTCTGACAGGTTTGGTGAGAAGAATTTAAAGGAGTGGGGGCGATCTTATAGTAAAGTGTTGTATTGGAGATTCATTTAGTTTATTATCATCATGTGCGCAGTGGTAGACATTCAAGGCTATCAAGACAGTGGTGGCACATTTATTGTTAAGGAGCTAGCAATCGTGGATTTTGTTGGGCAAGAGAAACACTGGATATTCAAGCCGCCAACATATGGTAACCCACACTCGTCACCCAATAGATGGATTTACAAAAACCTCCATAATATCAGATGGGAGGTCGGTGATGTGGACTTTTCTGAATTAGATGATGTATTAAAAGAGGCTACAGCAAAGTATACCTTCCTATATGCCAAAGGAGATTAAAAATGTAAATTTATTGGTGATATAATTGGAAAAACTGTGTTCAACCTACAATATTTTGGCTGCCCTAAAATAAAAATCTTATCAACGTTTCAACGTATTGACAAGTGCAGCTATCATAGTGGCTCTAAATATAATTGCGCTCTACAGTTCGGAAAAATGTTAGCCAATTGGATGCTTCAAAATTATTCAAAGGTGGACTTTGCAAATGCCAATGTACGGGAGAATACTTTTGATGGATTCATCAGGATAAGAAGTAATTGTGTTCAGTGCGTATATTGTGGACTGATAATGTTAGAAGAAGTAATCAAAGAACATAAATTGCATAATCAGAATTGTATTTGGTTAAAAAAAAATGGAATAAAATAATTTTTTAAATAATTGTTTATGTTTTTACCCATTTTATTTACCTATATTATTCAAGGAAAAATGATAAAAACAAAAATTACAAAAGAAGTATTTATTAATACAATACGCAGTCATATTATGAGATCACATTGTGATTATTTTTACAAACAATAGTGAAGAAAGATGTATACATCAAAGGATTAATAATGAAGCACAAATAATTATTTTGATTTCTACTTTTCTAAGGGTAAGTTAATATATTAAACATTTTTTTTTTTTTTTTTACCTTTATTTTCATTTAGTTATTTATTTTTAAAACATTTTAGGAAGGAGATAGTGAATAAAATATAAATATTATAATTTTTTTTAATTTATAATATGCATAAAATTTGAATTACAAATGTTATGTTACCCCAAACACCCAAATTACCTTTCTACTATTACCCAACACAATCAATTTTATATAAATACATTGAACCTTAATAATTAAGTAAAAAAAACATTCCTTACTGTAAAAAGACTGCACTTTTATTTCTAAGTTACAAATACATAAATTCTTCCCAAATATACTTGGTTGTAAAATTTGAATTACAAATGTAGGAAAAAATTTATAAATCATACCTTAACTTTATTTAAATACATTGAAACTTAATAAATTAAGTAAAAATATTCCTTACTGTAAAAAGACTGTACTTTTATTTCTAAGTTACAAATACATAAATTCTTCTCAAATAATATGTAAAGAAAAATTGTCTACAATGTTGTAAAAGACTGCACTTTTGATTTCTAGCTTACATTAAAACATTTAATAACAAATTATTCTTTATACCCAATTGCTTTTGTATTGATTCCATTAGACTGAATTATTCTTTTATCATCATATGGCGACAGAGATAATTTATTTATTTCAACAGTAGTTAACTGGTGGTGTTTGGATTGAATACAGTTCACTATAGTTCTAATTTGTGAATTTTTATTAAGGCATTCAATATAATCTTTGAATTGAATATGTTTTCTTAGAGCAGATTTTTGAATACCTTTTGCTTTCTTTACTTTCTCCCCTTCAATAAGTATGGCATACATTTTAGATCGAAGACCTACAAATTCTGTTATTATTCTCCCACAAGCTTCATCTTTGAATTTGCCGAGTACTTTTTTGTTTGCTACTGAGTAACAAGGATGAGTGATAGGATAATCGGATGTGTCTAAATATTCCAACATACTTTTTATATCTTGATAAAGGTCATTGGTTTTAATATGGTATATAAAAGAATCTGTATCAGTGTATGCAAGAGTTAAATTATCCAGTCCATATTTTGGTAACATGATGTCATAATGATATTCATAAATTACATGCTTTGACAAATCTAAAATTGACATTCCAACGTAAATTGGTTTATCAAACTTAATTACAGTTTTTCTCATATGTACAGCAGCTAAATTTTCAGAATATATGGTTCGATCAAGAAATGATGGTTTAGCGATAAGTTTTTCAAGTTGTTTATTATCACATACCAATTTAATATTTTTTCTATTTCTTTTATTTTCCATTGTTTTACCATATACAGAATTATTATATAGTTTATACAGATCTTTGTCAAATGCGTTAGTAGCTGATGCGCGGAACGTAGAATTGTAATCTATGTAGCTTTTTAACCAGTTAGATTGTCGAAATTTTAAGATCCGGTGTATCTTCTGTAATTGCAGTCCATGTTTCAACGCTTGCTTTAGCGTAACATAATGCACTATGTAATTGTATTTATCATTTAAATTTAGAATTAGTTTTCTTTTCTTGTTTATTTCCAAATTTTCAGGAAGGAAAGGTAAAAAATTGTGCAATTTATGTAATTTCTTTGGGTATGTGACGTCCACTTCTAGAATATATCCATACTCACCATTATCATCAGTACTATCTAAATTGACCTCTTCCGAAGATATCCATGAAAATTCTCCGTAAGGTAAACATTTTGTCATGGAGAAACCATATAAATTGTTACAGTCTTGGTAACTAATAAATGTATTTTCTAAATTTGGATTGTAGTCTGGGAGGTACTGATTGTTTGCTTTGCAATATCTGTGAGAAACTTGTGTCATGCCTCCTCTAATAGCATTTTGGACCATTAAGACCATCTGATAATCTTGGAGTAATTCGAGCTCCACACACGTGAATTTAAGCATTGCGTCCCAAGATAGGCCAGGAAGGGTATAATAATGGCAAGGATCAAGCTGATGAGTCTTTAAAGTGATGGTACGAAAATGTTCAAAACAATCGGCAAGTAATAGAGTGTCCAATTGCAAGTAATGACCGCTATAATCGCCCAATGTTTTACAGTTAAACATTGTCCATACTCTTTGTGCATGCTGGTAATCTTCGTCTGATATAGATGTTCCGGTAAGTCTGTTGTAAAAATCTTCTTTTAATGGTAAATGTGCAGTTTCTAATTTATCCCAGGATGTGACATAATCATATGGGAACACACCCTTTCTAGTTACAAGTTTAAGTTGATTAGAATTATAAAATTTGTTTACCTCAATCAATTGTGGTAAGTTTTTTACTAAATTATCTAAAATAGTGGGCATAAATCTGAATGTGTCCAAAAATCGAACAGTAAGTTTTTCGTTAATTGTTTTAGAAAATGAAATGTATTTTTCTTCAGTATGAGGTATTACATGTATTCTTTTCTTATCGTAACCAAGCTCTTTTACAATATAGTGAGAATCGTAGCCACTTAAATTGTGAATTAAAACGGGTAATACTGTTGGTACCTTGTATCTTAAGTTACAGCTATTATGAGCAGCACCTCTGAATTTCCCGGTAATGTGACAATGATCGCGTACTTTCCTATCATTTTCGCTAAATAATTGATTGCACATATAACAAATTGTTGCAGCTTTGAATTCACATTTCTCATTTTCACTCAAAGGAATCATGGGAGGTTTTAAAGAATAAATTTTTGTTACTTCTTCAGCTATGCTCTTGATAAATTTCATAAATTCTGCTGGTGCATTTTTTCCCCTATATATATAAGGTTTTTTTGGGAGATTATTACAGATTTCTTTCATATCATCCGTGTGTTTGATATAAGCACAAAAACTCATAGCTTCATGTTTCTGAAAAGGAGTAGATACATTTTTCTTGATAGCATCTTCTTTCTTTATAGGATGAAGTATTGATTCAAAATCCGCATAAATAACGAAATTAATACGTATTCCTCGTTCTACATTCTCAAATTTTACATGGGTTTTATCTGTGGGAAATTCTATTTTTGCTGGTTTATTTTTATTACAAAGTTCCATGTGTTTGGCCATTCATTCTTCTCCTCTATTATGTACATAAACGTGTGTAAAGCAACGCTTGAAAATAATTATACTTCTACGATTACTTGATAATTGATTATGAACAAGACGTTCAAAATTCTGTATGTAAACATAGTGCTGTGTACCTTTATCATTATTAATTAACAACAAGTCTCTATGGTCATTTAGTGGATTTTTATTTACTTTCAAAGGATGTACTTGCTGATTATTATCTATTCCAAAGACATTTATTGAAATATTGTTAAATTTTTCAAATTTTTTTATCTGATGTAGTGGAGTAGGAAAAGAAATGCAAGAAAAATTATACTTATCCAGTAGACTGTTGTCTTTACTCACTCTCTGTGCTTCTTTTGTGACGAATTTGGCAAGAACAGAATATTGAAAGCATTTATTGTCATAGTTCTTCATATTAATACATGCTTTTCTACTAGCTATTTTAGGTGGTAATGGTATGTAAGTACTTCCTCGAAGAGGATTATGTTTATTTATTTTTGTTCTAATACCGTCTATTGCTAATAATGTCCAACCACTGTTTTTTAATTAACTTTCTTGCAATTTTTTTCCAATTTCAGAAAAGCTTTATCGAGTATCTCTGAAATATTTGACTCCTGAAAGACTTGTGTATTTTTTGTTTTAACTGCTGCTTCTAGAATCTCTCCTAACTGATTTATTAAAACACAGTCTACAAATAAATTAAATTTAATTGCATTATGCTCTTGAATTTCTCTTTGTAAGAGATAAATAAGTTTATCTTTTACTGAGGAAAGAAACTGTGGAAGATCAAAGTTATTATCACTGCGAATAAAAAATGACTTTAAGCGATTACCAAATCCTGTTTCATACAGGAGAAGTCCCTCATCATCCTCTAGTTGAGCTAGAAGTTCTCCTACTTTAGGTTCTAGTTTTCTTTTCTTTATAGGAAGTTCACTCATACAGAATTCTTCATGTCTTAATAAATTGTGTAAATTGTAAAAATGGTGTCCACATTTTGAACAGATTCCAGCAAACTGTTCTTTACAAGTAATTTGATGTTGTTTCTTATTCGCTGTTAAAGAGAAGCGCTGTCCACAATTTCTACAAGTTAAATTGTCCATATTTTATTAAATTGGTGTCCAATAGAAATGTCGAATCGCCTTAGCGCAACTATTACAACGTACAACAGGTTGGTATTCAAATAAATGTTTTAAACAATTAAAACACTTGTTTTTCTCCCTGTGCAGATCTTTATTTCTTCGTAAAATTACTTTGTGCTCTTTACAGAACACAACGTTCCTTCCCGATAAAAGATTCTGATCAATTACAAGAAGAGCACACTCCAAACAGAATTGGATTGACTCATCCTCGAATAAATTATCTATGTCATAATTATGGCTTACAGTGGAATAAGTTGTTGTTATATATGATGATCGAATACAAATGTACCTAGTGTACGGTACTTCATCAAGTTGACTACTGAGATTACTGTTAAGTACAGGCATGTTAATAAACTATTATTTAGCAATTATTTTTTAAAGTGTAGTCTAAAAAATTTAAATAAATTCTATCTTGAAAGATTTATCCGGGTTTAACCCTTTGTTAAGTACAGGCATGTTAATAAACTATTATTTAGCAATTATTTTTTAAAGTGCAGTCTAAAAAATTTAAATAAATTCTATATTGAAAGATTTATCCGGGTTTAACCCTTTATAAATAAGTCCAACGCTTAACTCTTTATAGTTAGTTATAAGTTCATCTTCAATAACATCATTGAACACTTTTGGCAAGTAACATTTATAAAAATGATTAGTGCTATCTGTCTGCAAAGTTACCTTAACGGCTGGCCCGTACTTAGTGTTTGTTTTCTCAAAATATTTTATATAATAGATTTTATGTTCTTCAAGGTCTCTAATAGATTTATATTCTGTTTTGTAACTGCCTACTTTATTTAAAACTTCTTTAAAATCGGACATCTATAAATAATAAATAAGAAAAGTATAGGATAATATTTAGATCAGTTTTTCATAGCAATTAAATATAAATAAACAAAAAAAAAAACGTACAAATCATTAAATGTTACTCACTGTTGTGTGTTGGGGGAGCCTTCTCTAGCTGATAAAGCAAAACTTAACTAGCAAGATATTTTTCACTCTATATATACATTTCTAAACCCACAGCGACCCCCCGTTTCTTACCAAATAGAACAAAACTTAATAGTAATAACTTGCAAGAGTAAATTCACTGTTTATATATCTTTTCTATAGTCCTACATTCAGAGGTAGAAATCTTAGTACTTGTTTTTTTATTTTTTTTTTATTTTGTTTACACTATAAGTGAGTGTGCTGACCATGGTGAAGGAAAGTATATACAACGATAATTATTTTGATAAAACCTACTCATTTCTTCTTATTTGTCATGTAGAAGAATATATGCAAAGAAATTACTTTGATAAAACCTACACATTTCTTCCTTTACTACTTGGAGAAGAAAATAGTAAAAAATGAAGTTTAGTCCCACGTAGTCTGATGATATACCCACGTATTTGCATGTCACATGCAACATGTACCATAAAATGTATAAAGAATTGATTCCAGATAAATAAAGTAAAATAAACCTTCTTGGATAAATGCAATAAAAAATAAACATTTAATTGTTTATAAAATTATATTTATTTATCACTTGTTACATTTTCTTTATAAAAATTTAAAACTAGTGGTTTACATAGATTATTTAGAAAACTAAATTGTCTGTTAATATTTTCGAATAAACTCATTAACTTGATAAATTCATTTCTAAATAAACTGAACTTAGGAGGATTATATTTCAGAAGTTCTTCGAGCCAAGATGCTTTTTCTTGAATCACCATACTTTTTCTAGAAAATTTTTCAAAGAATATTGTTGAATTCAACAATTGAATTTCACTAGTAGAGAGTTTGTTTTTCTTGCTAAAGAAATTATTACAAATTTTCTTACTATTTTGCAGCATATTCCATTCTTCTTCAGTCAGATAGATAAGATCACTCTTCTTTTGTGATTTCAAAGCTATCAAAAGTTCACCTAATTCTGACAAACCTAGCACCATTAGCTTAGTGTTGCTAGTATTCAAAGAGAAACTTGTTGTAAGTTGTAATCCAATGTAAGTAGACATGTTCACGACTGAGAAAATAAGTTATCTAAAAGATGCTATTACATCGATTACCCCTCTTTTTCAACGAACAAATAGTTTAAGGCGCAATGAATATAGTGCGATATCCAACCTATTCCGTCACACACACAGGCATCAGCTTTCATCGCAATTTTGGGATTACACCATTCGCAGTTTTCATAGTGTCCATTAGTGGTTTTTATAAAAAAAGATCTTGATAGTTCTTCTAATTCTTTCAAGTTAGAATCTATATCGATATATGTCATTGCTAAATCCATGTTGGCTAAAGTGATACCTGGTAATGCTGTAATAAACTTCCTATAGTTTTCACTAACTTTAATCTCATTCCACTGATCTGCCATTGTACACACTAAGTGAATACAGCATTAATGTGATCTGTTGTTATATAGAAATCCCCACTTAAAAAAATTATTATTACGTTTTACTAATTTTATAAAATTATAAATAAAAAAAAAAAACAAAAAAAAAAAACAAATACAATAGCGCTGGTGACCTCAAAGGGTAACGACTAGAGTATAAGACAGCTAAATGACAAATTTTGTATTTGATTACACAAATATTATTAAGTTTTATTTATAATATTTATTTATTTATTTATTTTTTATTATATTATAATTACAACAATAACTATAGATGAGCGTGGGCTATAGATGCAACAGGTGTGCTACTAAACGTTAGTGAGAGAGATGATGTATAGGGAATGTTGAGACAGCTATATACCCACTACACCACACTCCCCATCGCCTTAGCTACGGTGAGCTGAGGAAGGGCTGAAGAACACCCTCCTATCCAGCGAATTTTGTAGGCGGGGGACGAAGGGGTTGCGCCAGTTGTAACATTTATACCCTACTCACATATATTCACTTCAGACAGTATGTATATTTTACGAAATTCTGGTAGTTGAATTAATCGTCCAATAAACAAACCCGTTGTTTGCTTGGTTGCATATTCCGCAACGCTAGTTCACTCTCCCTCCACTGTTTCGTTGTTTAATTGACAAAAATTTCCATTTCTCCCCTATTCTATTTCCCATACCATAAATACATACTGTATTATAAATGAGCATGAGCATCTAATTTTCACAATTAAATTCTGATTGTTTCTATTTGTGTGTGTGTTTTTGAAAGCGAGAGAATTCGATATTACATTGTAAATATGCTTTTTAATCGATAGGGAAACGTTATTTATCGAATATATTACTCTTTCTCTTACTCCTCATGAGAGGAAATATTGCGATCGTGTCAAATTTTCGAAATTTTCACCGGAAATAATGATTGCAATCTCCTGAGTAAAAAAAAAAAAAGTTTTTTTGCGAACGGTCAATATTTCAAAAAAAACTTAAAATCGCAGCAAGCACAAACTTGATAGTCCGTTTAGGGACTACTACCGCATCTGACACGAGGTTTCGGGCAAAATACACTAGGCGAAAGTGTGGCTTTGCTGAAAAGTTTTTTCAGTTTTTCGTGATTTTCTCGAAAACGGCTCCAACGGATTTTCTTTAAACTTCGTATACTATTTGCACTCATAAATACCAATGACTTTCATTTCAAACATTTTCCGAAAAAAATTATTTTTCTGCGGGATTCTGGGGGAACAATAGCGGTACGCGTTCCTCTAATGTAACACTTCTGTTCAATGTGTTTTTTTTATGTATGGTTAATATTTATAAGAAGCATTAATAGAATTCCAAAATTGAAGAAAATCGGTTAACCGGAAGTGCGACTTTACAGTATAGGTTTTTTGGAATTTTCTCGAAACGGCTGAGTAATAGGA
>JAAEAF010013206.1:0-19098 GCA_011037195.1 Triatoma infestans
TACAATTTAGAAACAGGTGAAAGGACTATAGCTGTTGTGCACCTTAAAAAAATCCAAAAAAAAAAAACGAACAGTCTACATCACTCTAATGGCATTTATCATTCGCCGCTCGTTTCACTCCCTACTCCGTATACCTCCTCCTTGCGCAGTCGTAAAGTGCCAGTTCGTGGGTGGTTTCCTCTTATAGAAGTTAGACAAAGTTAAAAAAAATATCATGTATTAAGATACCCCCCCCCGCCGCCCCGTTTAAAGTGCCTACTTTGCCCCTTTCCCCTTTATAGTGGACCACTAAAAGTAATAATTTACAAGATTACTAATATGGCACACCCCCCCCACTAAACAGAGATTAACAAATAAAGAATGGGTAAATACCTCAGACAGACCAACTGCTTACTATTAATTTCCAGCCCATATAAATCGCTAAAGTACCATAATGTTCGCAAACTATCATAAATCCTAATATACAATAGTGGTTACGCCTCTTCTTCCCTGCGCTTAGTAACATTTTCCTCTTAACTCGTAAATAATACTTTTCCACGTATTTTTTTATTTCAGTGTTTTCCTGTTTGGGTTTTCCTCTTTTTTTTTTTTTTTTTTTTTTTTTTTACAACTAAACTTTACTAATTGAAATATATTTTCACATTTATTTTACAATTTTCCCTGCCTTAATTAATGCTGACATTTAGAGGGGGGGAAAATAGAATTATCCGTCTCATATTTTTGATATGTTAAGTAAGGAGAAATTAATTTCTAATTATGAAAAATAGAATTATTCCACCTTTCATGGAATACAGCCACCAGTATTACCAGGTACTGATGCCCCTAAAACAAAAAGAAATTATTATGAGATCTAGGATGGCTGTCAGCAGGGCCCTGATTAAAACAGGAGTGGACAGAATGTTGGCGAGGTGGATGAATGAGACGTTGTCCACAAGAACGGTGGAGACAGTGGTGGAGTCAGAGAACCATCAGAGTTACCACAACTAGAGTCTGCCTCCAAGGAAGGATATTATCACCCTTAATGTGGAAGCCTAGTAGTAGACGAAATTCTCTGCAAGTTGACGGGTCTTGCGAAATATCTAAAATGGTTTGGGAAAGCTTAGGCACTGCATCCCGTCTCCTGGGATATGAACCTTTTTGCGATACTGACAGCTAAGAAGGAGGAGGTGGCGGAAAGAGCTCGCCTCCGGAACACTCTCCCAGGATTGAGGCAGGCTAAAACCTGCCAGGGAGGTTATAACCAGAAAAGGTCGAAGACCCGTATTAGTCTGAGTAAAAATAAGGTATTCGTATGTTGGGCCAAGGAGATGATAGCACATGCAGATTCTATGGGGAGATGGAGGAAACTCCAATATATCTCCTCACGGACTGCGAGGCTTACTATTCAAAGAAGATACAGTAGCCTGGGCTGTTATCAGGTGGAAGAGGGGCAAATACCCTCTCTAGAACCTTTTAAGATTCTAAGATTCCTTAGGGACCTCAACTTGGATGCAATTTGCTATAGATGGGCAAGTCTCGCCAATGGTACCAGAGGGGGCAAAATAGATAACTAGATAGTCGCAGTGCGCAAACCCTCAAAAAAAAAAAAGAAGAAGAAAAGTGATCTAAGGTATATGTTTTGCATAACGTCTGTTGCTAAAGAATAAACGATCAGTGTAAATTCTGGTAACATTCCTTTAAACACCGACGATCCTACAAAGTTTTAAGGTGAAGTTATTTCAAGGATTGGAGTCAAATAGATGAAGGAGTTTTATTACTCACAGGGGGTGAAGATCCCTTATGTTTCCATAAGCAGTTATTCTGTCGCAGAACCTCCCGAGTGTCCTCGACGCGGCTCTAGTAACACTTCTTTGGTGAAGCGCAAATGGCTAGTGGGTGGAAGAATGCAGATGGGGAGCCTTCGGGCTATTTGGGAACTTAGCGTTTCCCGTACCGCAGCTACAATTACAACGTAACATATGTAACAGTGCTTCGCCGCGAATCTCTTGCAGCAAATTTTGTTGCAGGACTTCTGGAGATGGGATTATACTTATATCTAAACATCATAAATTGATAGTAAATATCTGAAGATGGTGCAGTAAGAACCAAAAACCGATTGCCAAATTAACAAATAAACTGTGTCTTGACATATACTGTGAAATTTTTATGTTCTACTGATTAACTGCGACGAAGACCTCAAAAGATCACCTACAACAATCCGAATTTAATAAATAGTACGAGGCAAGGCGAAGAGTTTGCAGTAGTAGGAAAATGAGTTTTTTATTTTAAATAAATGCATTTATTTCTCAATGTAGTTTCCCTTAATTTCAATATGCTTTGTCCAACGTTTCTCTAATAACTTAATTCCGTCCGTGAAGTGAGATTCTGGAAAGTCTTCAAAATATCCATTCACCGCTGCTATCATCAACTCTTTATTTGACCCAAAACGTTTTCCAGCCACAAATTTCTTAAGGTTTGGGAATAGGTGAAAGTCAGAGGGAGCCAAATCGGTGAACAAGGAGGATGTTCCAACAATTCATACTTTAAATCCCTCAATTTTCCCATTGCCAAGGCGTCTTTGTGGGCGGGTGCATTGTTTGGTGAAAGAGGATTTTTTTCTTTTGCAAGTCTGGTCTTTCCTCTCTAATTTTGTCATCTAGTTGGACCTTGACCCTTTGGCTTTCCAAAAAACACTAGCCATAACCTTTCCATCCGATGCAATTGCCTTTGCTTACTTCGGTGCAGAACCACCGACTGCTTGGAATGTTGTTTTGACTGAGGTTTAAAGTGGTGAATCCATGTTTCATCCATCGTAACCAATCGGCGCTGAAAATCTGTTGGATTCTTCTTAAAACGGCACAAACATTGCTGAGAAACTTGATTCCTCATTTGTTTGTGATCAGCATTTAACAAAAAATGCGGCACCCATCTTGCACAAAGCTTTCTCTTACTGGTGAACTCTTCGTGTAAAATATGCCGTACCCTTTGTTCTGAGATGCCTACAGCGTTAGCTATATCATACACATTTAATCGTCGATCATCTAAACCCATGGCGCAACAGCCCATGAAGGACCAAGGCTTGCCACACGGCGATTTGAATGGGGGCGTATGATAAGCACGCCACAGTTCCCACGCCGTTTCGTTCCAGCCATCGCCACCTAGGGCATACTAACTGTAGCTTCCCACTTTTTATCAGGATGCTGGGTCAACACCGACTTTGTCCTCACGGGAATCGAACCCTGAATTCTCGCACGAAAGGCGAGTACGCGCGAGGACTGCTACATTGTGTTTCATCTCGATATTTTCTAGGGTAGTGGCAGTTTTTGGCCGTCCTCCACGTGGATCATCTTCAATCGATGTACGACCACGTTTGAACTCAGCTGCCCATTTTTTGTTACTGTTGATAACGAAGGTGCAGACTCTTTTTTACACTTTCGCCAACTTAAGATGAATTTCTGTTAGTGATAAACTATATAGAATGAAGAATTTTATGAGGGAACGGCATTCAAGTTTTTTCATTTTATCAAATCTGATCAAATTTCATATTTGGTATTTATACTTTTGCAACAAGTGTGCCAATATAACAAAACAGGAATTTCATTTGTAGCGTGCTATCTATGGGCTAAGCCGAGAACTTTTCACCTTGCCCTAGTAGTTATTATTATTATTGAAACTGGGTGCCTATTGGCTTGGGACCCAGGGCTTTTATCCCTCCGTTTCCCCCCAATTCATCCCCCTAATTAATCTCCTCCGGTAGTCCACCGGTCAATCTGCAATATCCCAAGATATCCTTCAACCAACTCACCCAGGCAATCCTGCAAGAGTGGTGTCCTCCCAAATACACGAAACCTAATACCAGTGAAACGGAGACACTAACATAAGTAGTGATACACCGTTTCCCTAACTCCATCATCACAGTTCTGACATACGAGACTAGACGTTCTCCCATGTACAAGATTTTACAAGTTATAAATGGAGTTGTAGACTGTGCATGTAGTTGCAGTCGATTGGACATCACAGTTAATGTCCCTTTTGGTTTTAACCAAACTATACATGTTGCAAAATATAGTTTTCAAAACACCATACTAAAAAAATACCAAGTTTGAAGAAATTGGTACCGGAAGTGTGTCTTTAAAGACGGGGATTTTCTCTAAGACGGCTCAACATACTTACTTTAAACTTGGTTAATGTATTTACTTACATATTATATAAATCGTTTACTTTTATATGTAACTTTTCTCTTTGTGAATAATATTTTGGCCAAATTTGAATCAAATCAAGTCTGAAAGTTAGAATTAAAAATTAACTGAGAAATAAATAAGTAAAGCAGTATATTATGCTGTTAAAAAAAAAAAAAAAAAAAAAAAAGATTCAAGTAGTTATAATTGTCAGTTTTATAACTAATTACAACTACAATTAAATCTAGATGGTAGTTACAATTATTGCTGTAGTTGTGAGTTTTAACTATGTAATAGCCTAAGTCAGAGAGTAGTCTCTATTAACCAGAGAGAGCCTCTCTTCTCTCTGCTGGCTATTACAACTACAACTACTTTATTGATCAAAACAAAACTGCAATAGCAACTACAATATATATTTGTAGTTGTAATTGTAACTACATTTCAACTAATGAAATTGTAGTTCATAACTTGTAATTGTCCCATTGTTAAAGCTAAAGAAGGTCTTCTGATTGTTTTACATTACATGCTGTTATACAATTTTGTTGGGCTACTTATCGTCTTGTGTACAGGTTAAGAACAATATGATTAAAGGTGATAAGAATGCAGTACTTAGTGATTAATATTTTCAAAAATTAAGATTTTCCATTATGAGATAGATATAATTAGGATTAGGAATAAAAGCAAGTCATGACTTTTTCACTCTCAAGTTTTCAAACATCGTATGAAATAACTACGCATGTTGTCAATATTGTACTGAAGCAAGTACTACTTATGTAACTATAAACTGAAGGGAACGAATTAGGTCAGTGATATAGCACGGTGGATTTCCCACACGGAGATTTCAGGTTTGTGTCCAACAGTGCTGCCCTTAGTTTTTTCTATTTCTTAGGAGCCTTCCACGGCTCATTTCCTGGAAGCAGGAGTGCAATGAGAAGACTGTTAGGTGTTTAGTGTGGATAATAAAAGAGTGCTGTGTGTTTATATGTGTGCGTGTCTGAGGTCTACTATTATTATTATCATTATTATTATTATTATGAAAGTCCGGTAATGTTATCAGTTTTAGAAGTTGGTTGGGATAAACTGTCTAAGGAATGTAATAAAGATAAGGGCTAAGACAGCTTACAGGAGACTGGTATGATTTACAAGTCAGGTGAAAATAGGATGAAAGGAAGGGGAAAATAGACCAGACACCCTCAGTCACAGGGATAAAGGAGTAGGGATGTGAAGTATTTAGTGTTGGTAATTGAAAATAGGTATGTAGGGATAGAGAGGGAGTTAGAAACTGGTGGAAGAAGACGAAGAGAGGTCTCTCTCTCTCTCTCTCTCGGTGGAGGTAAGCTACTGTGCTGCTGGAAGATCAATAGTGGAGAGTTCTTGCTTCCAGTACAGCTACTACTCTCTCGACAGTTCTACGGCCCCCTTCATTATACCACTGCCACATTAATCGTAAGACGTCTCTATGCTCCTCCTAGCCGTTATTCCCTTTACAGTCACTTGTCCTCTCTTACATTCACATAGTATATCTCACTTGCTCACTCTCTGTACCTCAAGAGACTTGTCACCTTTTGTTTTTCACTATCTTTTCTTTCTGTGTCCCCTCTTCCACGCGCTTTATAAACTAAACCAACCTTCTACCATCTTCATCGAATTGCTTTACGTTTTAATCTCGGACCAACTAGTTTTCACTCACACCTTAGCTCACAATATAAAAGTCTTAAAAGACAAACGTCCACTATTCATCCATTACAAACAATTTATCTCCTACCACGCAACTGTTTGTTATACCGGGCAGCTAGTCTTTCATCACCCACATGTTCCTTAGTTATATCTTGTGGTTTGATAACAGCGATCATTTAATATTTTTTTTTTGTCTCTTTTATTGCTATAAAAACAATCATATTTTTTTATTGAAAAACACAATGAAAGGCGTGCCAATAACATAGAATCTACCTCATTATATTTGAATTTAACGCCAACAAATTCCGCAAAACCAAAATGTTACAAATAAAAAAGATAGGGTTATATCTGTGCAGTGAGCATTGCAATTATCGCTCCTGTCTTTTGGTTATTACTGTACTGCTCACTGCTAAGAATTTTATCCAAATGTATTGGTTGTTGCCTTTGCAGAACACCTTTTTGTAATAGTGGCTGGAAAACAACTTTTGAAAGTAGAAATAGTCACAACCTTACACTTTTTACTAATTATGAATTGGGCTCGTAATTATAAACTGAAATTCAACCTAACCAAAACAAAAGTTTTATACATACCCAGAAAATAGCGACAATTAAATATTTCTATTTTTATGGAGTAATTCCAAACTGGAATACTGCCAGAGATGGAATATTTGGGCGTAATATTTGAATTGGAATAGCCATTTAAATAGTATAGTATCCAGATCTTCATGGTTAGTGCATTCTATGTCCAAGCTGGCTAAACTTTATTGGAACATACGATCAGGGGCATTGAGGATAATATATACTGCAATAGCATTCCTTCTTTTATTATTATGTGCTGTTCCTGTTTGGGACAGAGCACGTACGTTAAATATAATTAGGAAAAACATGAAATCAATACATGGACTATTCCTGTTATGCATAATTAAACTTATAGAACAATTTCGTATGAAGCTGCTATTATAATTGCAGATGCCATAATTAAGATGAACAAAGATGACGAATTAATAATAAAAAATTCAATACACTAATCAATAGAACAACTCTCAAAACACAATATTTTTAAATGACTAGTATCTAATTGAAAATGGACACATCCAGATCTTATGGAATCCATTATGAATTCAGCGCTCAAAGAGCAATATAATAAAAATGAAATATTCTCTGATGGAAGTAAAAATGAAGGGAATGTGTTGGATGTGCATTTCTGGATTATAAAAATGGTTATGAAATTTATCATGAATGTTGTAGGCTATATCCTGGAATGATCGAACAATCAGGCCGAAAAATTAGCAATATTAAAATCGCTAACTTGAATGGGCAATTCTAGTGAATCATAAGATATACTTTAGATGTCAAGTCAGTCTTGTGATTTTAGATAATTTAAAGAATTCTCATTCAAAGGGGGCGATTACAGAAGATATTAGAAGAATGATGTATGGTACACCAAGAATGGAACATTAGATTTGATTGGGTAAAAGCCTATGTTGGAAAAGTTGGCACTGAGTTTGCGGACTCTTTCGCTAGAATTAGAATTAAAATGGCGCTGGTGGGAGGTGATCCAACCCAGACACCGCAGCCAACATATTGAAGCTTATTGTGCCTATAGAGAAAACCTCCCCTCGTCAAGGACTTTCCTCACTAGTCCCTCTTGCAGTACGATCTCCACCTGTCTCAACGTGCCAGAGATGTCGTACCAACAGGCGACGCAGTCGAACAATAGGTGAGAGACCGTCTTATCCTCTTCCTCACATAGTCTGCAAAAGGTTCCGAATTAGACTCCTTTGCTAAATAAGCCGCTCAAAAATTTTTATTGCCAATCTCGAACAATATCCGCTCACGGTCTCTTTTGAAATAATAATTCAAGGAGGAGAGTTACCAAAAATGGAACATGAATTGGCAAGAAACTGAGAATAGTGTATTGGCAAAGAAGTTCTTCCCAATACACTATTCTCACAATATCGTCTGGATAGAATAATATCTCACATTAACTTGACTCATTATCGGAATATGGCAAAAATAAGGCTTACCACTTTAGTTTTAATATGGTAGACAGCCCAACTTGTCAATGTGATGGTGATTTAGAACAGACATGGAGGCATCTAATATATGAGTGTTTAATGTTCGTGGTACAAAGGAGCAAACTTATCAGATGACAGACTGTTCTTAAAAGAAAGAAATGGCCAGTTTCCGAATCTGGCTTATTTTTTATTTTTAATTTGGAAAATCTTATTTATATAAAATAATCTTGCCCGCAAAGGGAATCTGTTGTATGCAGCTCCTCGGGAAATAACGACCCCATGGATTATTACAGCTCAGTACTCCATGAATTGGTCAGAACAGTACACAATACACTTAAACTACAGATACTTTATCCACGATTGTATTTATAAGGATATATGTATTCATAAGGATAAATGTATTCATAAGGATGAATGTATTTATAAGGATGCATGTTTTTTTTATAAGTATGAAAGAATTTATAAGGATGAATGTACTTACTAGGATAAATGTAAATATTCTCGTACACGATCAGAATTAAGAAAATATTGTATTTATGTCTGTACTAATGATCAATTAGTTTTTGATCTGTCAAACTAATTAAGCAAAAGTAAAAGAGAAAAGTAGGTTTAAATTAAAATAAAAAGGTTAGGACTGTATCTATTTTGTTAGTTTTTTTTTTTTTAGAATGTTCCAATAAATAGATTGTTTTATTAAAAGTTAAAGTGCCTATTTAATATAGTTCAGGTGCAAAGGACCATTGATGTTGTGCACCTTTCAAAACACACGAAAACCACTTTATCCTTTACAGAGGACAAACACAGTATACAATCTAGGGTCTTCATCTCTAATTAATTGGCGTAAGCTAAGGGAGAAGGAAAGGATTAGCACAGAGGTAGCGCGCTGGGCTAGCAACGCGGCGGTCCCGGGTTCGAATCCAGCATGCTTGGAGGTTGCGTGGCGGTTTCCCTTTCAACTAGCGCTTCCTCTTTCCATTTCAACATGCGTTGCGCAAGCTTTCGAGCATGCCTCTTGAGGCATTCAATTTGTTGTCCACACTTCATCCGCTCAGTGTGCATTTTATCGATGGTTTCAGAACCGGCATTAACTATTTCTGCAGATTACCTGTTTTTGAAAAGTGCACGAAAAAGAAAAAAACAGCGAGCCCTCATCTTATGAAACCATTTGCAATTGACCTTAATAAGGGCTCGCCATAAAGAGAATTTAATTACAGGCTACCGTGAGCAAGGAGAATCGTTGAAAACGTTTTTGGGTTGATGGTGCCAGCTTCAGAATTTTTCGTAAGCCTATAGAAATTACAGTTATTGGGACTGTGGTTGATATAGTGTTAACTTGTCTTCTGCTTCATAATTTTCTCCGGGCGCAGCCGGATGCAGCAAGACAGTATTCACCTCATAGAAGTTTTGATCACGAGGATGAAAGCACTGGTGAAGATATTTAAAGCACATGGAGAGAAGTTACTTCCAGTGATAATGGTATGAGTTGTTGGCATATAATTTCGATAATCTTCTATAAAATCAGGTGCCCCTTGATTACAGACATAATCAGAAATCTGCTGTCGGAGATATTATTAATTAATAATAATAGTTGAATAATATCATTACTAATAAATTTTTTTTTTTTTTTTTTTTTTTTTTTTTTTTTTAAATGTTTTATGGCGTCGACTGCTGAGGTCTTTGGCCACATTCTTCGCCGTGTATGTCTGTAGAAATGCATGGAATATTTTCATTATTTTCTGAATATCTAATTTTTATCTTCCTCTATACTCACTATACACAGCCGTCTTAGTACTAGATGTATATAGACTTCGGTATATACAACCATTCCAAACCAATACTACCAAAATAATACTACAATACCAAATACGTTCATTTCAATAAATACATCCATTCCATCACAAACCTAATTTAAAAGTGGGTGGAGTACTGGATATTCCTCGCACCCCGCGGACTTAAAACTAAAATAAAACTGTGTACACTATTTACATAACGTTCATACTCACATTCACACAGTGCCGGGGTTGCCATTCCCGGCTCAGACCCGCCCCTCCAAAATAATATTATTGATATTAAATTAAAATAATAATTAAATAATATTTAAAATTAATTATATAATATATAACCTATAAAAATATCGCAACAGTCAGCAAGACGCATAAAATGTTGAACGAAAATCAAAGTAGTTGGATTCACGTGCGCCGTGTTTCGTCATGAAAATAAAGGCCCATTCAACTTCTATGAGGTATGCAATAACGCATGCCTCTCGTTCATCACATCATGCGCTATGACAGCATGCCTCTCTTGAAAGAAAAGTTGCACCAGTGTGGACATACCCTTAGATTTTCTCTTCCTAGGGAGCCTCTACAGCTCACTGTCCGAGAGAATACTCCTCGGAAGCCGGGAGTGCACTGAGAAAGCTCCAAAGGGCATAATAGATCTTTCAGGTCGCAGTGCAATAATCCTCTATAATCATCTATAATGATCATTATTTTTATTACTGTAATTACTTTGGCAAATAATTAAAAAGTTGTAAATAATGTTTATTATTATCATAATTCTTATTTTATTTCCTAATGACCAAGAGTCATGTTTACATAATTGTAATTCTGCTATTTTCATTCAAAATGTAATTCTGCTATTTTTCATTAAAATTAATAAGAGGAAGCATTAATAATTATCTAAACACAATACGTTAATGCATTTGAT
This sequence comes from Triatoma infestans, assembly GCA_011037195.1. Lineage (NCBI taxonomy): Eukaryota > Metazoa > Arthropoda > Insecta > Hemiptera > Reduviidae > Triatoma > Triatoma infestans. Next base: position 10,559 of record JAAEAF010013206.1, read on the forward strand.
ATGAACATAAGTTCCATTTTAGCTAAACTGAAATGTAATTCAATTATGATGTAATACTTAATGAAGAGCGTGCAGAAAATAAAATAAATGGTTCTTTATCCATTAGTTAAAGGAAAAACACCCATAAACTCATAGACCATTCCCTGAAAACATTTTTTTTCATACTCAGGGGACCTCAAAACATTTATTTCCGGAGGTGAAAACTCCATTTCGAAAATTTGACACGAACACAATATTTCCCTTTTCTTAGTGGAAGTGAGAGAAAGTAAAAAAAAAAAGTAAAAAAAAAAAACAGATTTGTACAGGTGAAGTACACCCATTCAAACAGAAGATTTCTTACTTTTTTTTTAGTTAGAAAGTTGGGAACTAGTTGCCAATCTACCTTATTAACGCCCAGTATATCCTCAACGGAAACACACTTGACCTTTCTTGATGATTCTTGACAATGCTACCATCCAATTAGTATAAGCATTCTTCCAGGCAGCTACACTAAAAATAACCTGCTATCTACAATGATAGTTGTTTGCTATCTCACTCGGGGGTCATCATTATATATCTACTCATTCACTAGTAGTAGTTTACAACTTTGTATTCACTTGTAAATTGCTATTCAACTAACTATAAGAGGCCTCCTTAATTTGTAATTCGTAATTTTCAGTGAAATTGTAAATTCGAAAGTACATATAATAACCTATTGTTTTTTGGTACACGGTATATTATTTTTTGCATGTTAAAATAAGGATATTTTTATATTGTGTTTACAAAAAAAAAAAAAAAGTGCTTTATACTATATCTCATAAGTAATATTTAAAAAATATCTCAATAATCCTTCAAAAAGAGCACAATAAACGAAGGTAAAATTTTGTTTATATATGTGGTAATTTAAGTAATTAGTGGCCAAATATAAATACATAATATATGGTGAATGATTTACACTGGAAATCGCTATAATCAGTACCCGCCAAGTGAAAGGTTCCTTCTAGTGGTTGTGGTGTACCAGTCTATCAGTAGTATTCAAAAGCGTAATTAAGTCAGAAGTACTTTTATTGGGATTAATAACGAAAACAGCAGTAAACTCACTGTCTGTAGTATATACTTTTTTTGAAAATAACTTAGAAGGCAGTTCTTGTCTTTCGAATATTGGTATAAATGACTTCTTACTTTGTTTCAGGTGTAGAAGGAAGTATTGCGATCGCTAAACATGAGTGATCATATTTCTCGCGAATTATATGTGGAGTTTCTTTTTGGAGGCAATAATAAAGTTGTATCTGAAATATAATTGGTGTGATGTGATGTATGTTTGTAGTAGCTTGTGAAGCACGAGCGGTATAGTAAAAGGGGCTTGTGAGTATATATGTTTAAAAGAGAGAAGTATTAGAAATAATCAAGAGAGCACCAGTGTTTTTAAAATTAATATATTATTCTCTAAGCAAATTTAAGTACTTTACAATATCACAACTATATCTTAATAAATCAGATGTTTATTTAGAATAAAGGCAAATCTCTATCACTGGCACAGTTTAAGAGAGCGATTCCTGAAGCAAGCGTTCTGGGTTGAATGTCTGTTCAGACTGTGTTAAAGAAATGCCTTCTAATTGTTTGTCCAAATCTTCCCCTGTGAGAAGAAGCGGTAGACAATGCTAACAAAGTTCATGAACTCTTCCTGTAACTGTACTTCTTCTACCTGGGTTACCCTTTTGCCAACAAGCTCGCATTTTTCTCATAATTTTCTTCAATTAAAATAGATATAATTTCTTGCATCCATCACATATCCTACATAGAATCTAATACAACAGAAACAGCTAGACCTCCCAGTCCTCTGCGCTTACGTCGAGTGTTTACTATATCTCATACATGGCTCCAAAATGTTCTTTAAACTCTGACCGTTTCTGTGACCATTTAAGACTCCATTTTTATTACAACATTTTTTTTGGGGCAAATTAATTTTCTATAGGGTCTAGAAAAGGTGTGATATTGGGCATTTCCTCTATTATAATAAGTTACTATCGCTCTCACGCGTTGGCCTAGTGGCTAGCGCACTAGCTTTTCGTGCAAGAATTCAGGGTACGATTCTGTGAGGGCAAGTTGGTGTGGACCCAGCATCGTGATGAAAAGTAGGAAGTACAGTTAGTAGCGCCCTAGATAGCGAAGGCCGGAACTAAACGGCGTGGAAACTGCGGCGTGCTTTCCACACGCCCCCTCAATACAAATCGCCGTCTGGCAAGCCTTCGCTCTTCATGAGCTGTTGCGCCTTAGGGTTTTTCTTTTTTTATATAAGTTTCTATCACCTACAAAGTATGAATAATAATAATAATTATTATACTTTGCAAAAATTGCAGATTTGAAGTAAATCTGTTGACCGAAAGTGAGGTATTATGAATTTTTTTTTTCTTTATTTCGGTAATTCTGAGTAAGACGGACCCCCAACATGGCCGACCACTACCTACGGTAACCTGCTCAATCCCACTCTTCCATCACAGTCACAATGAAATCCATGACATCGAGAGTAACGATTTAAAATTCAATCTTCTCTCCTTACACCTACTGAAACTAGTTTTTTTTTCTTGCAACAGTTTCCACACCACCTTGCGGTATATTGCTCGGCGCGCAATAGGTATAATTTTTCTTAGGTTTAATTATTTGTTAGGTATAATTATTATTATTAATACAATTATTCAAGAATTAAAATTAAAATTAATCGGAAGAATGCACGTAGCATGTGGGTGTAGCAAGAATGGGTGTAGCTGAGCCTTAGTTTGGTGTCGGCCATGTTGGGGTCCATCTTACTCAGTTTTACCTTTATTTCAGTTTTCTAAGATTTTTTTTTTAACGACTTTAACTAAGTTTCTTAAAACTTAGAAGACTAACTGTTCAAATATAGACCTATCACTTTTATTTATAAATCTTGTTTCCAAAAAAAAAAAAAAATTATTTTATACATAATTTAAAGTCACTCATTACTCAAAATTGTCATTTTATGTAGCTTGGTTTCCATCACAAATACATAATATTGAAGTCATTCAGATAGTCATTTAATAGTATCGAGAAAGTAGTGTGAGTGTTTCACACCGGATTTTTTTGTTTTTTATTCAGAAAAAAATCTAGCATGAAATATGCACACGACTTTCTCTTATTGTAATGAATACAGTTTAATGGAATTTTGTTTAAAGATGGCAACACTGTAGTTTACTTTTAATCTCTAGAGATTAGAAAATAAAACTTTTGTCACTAAGTTTAGTGGAATAATTGCACATTGAGTCTGTTATTGTAGAAAAGTTATTTTCTGTTTCACGCTTTATAATTAAATGAGAAGTATTATAGTTTATTAAAATATATCTTATATTTGACGGACTAATTTGTGCTTGAATTTGCATTTAATATAATCCAGCAAGTTGTTAACCTACCGATTATAATCCCACATAATTTTAGCAATACGTATAGTAAGATTGCCCTTTAAGTTTATGGATAATAGCAAGAGCTTATGACAACAGCTTGTATGTTTAGATAAGTATCTAACTGAGAATACTTAAGAGATACTTAGCCAACTTGAGAGGTAATCTAACATGTTTGTTTGTTACTGCAGAGAATTGCTAATAATGGAGAGGACTTAACTATATTATTGGCGTTCCAATTTAGTAATGCAATTGTTTATTCCAAACATTGACCATCTTCTACCATAATGTGTATGTTTGTCACCACTATTGGAGTGAATGATTTCCTTTTATTTCCTCTTTTACTTTCACTTTAAGTAGAACTTTTACTTTCACTTTCGCACTAAGTAGAACTATTGAAATTGTATCAGATTTTCGATATTGCCTTCGAAAATACTTGCTGTAGGATGTAGTTCTGTATAAATAAGATGTTTTTTTTTTTTTTTTTTAAATTACTCGCTTCCTTAAGCGAATAAATTACTGTATTCGATGAAAGAAATCAAAGAATTTAACAAAGCATGCTATATTTAATTTAAAGTGAAATAAAGAGACTTATGTTGAGGAAATTCAACACAGCAAGCGTTGGGAGCGTATGTTGCCGGTACTTCTGCGACTACTCTATAAGGACAAGCGAATGCTACAGCATTAGGAGCAAGCTTCCACGAGAAAAAATGTTATTAACGCCCGGTAATTACAGGGCTTAAATGATAATTAAATCAATATTTGAATAGTTGAATTAAAGCCAACCATCCAATAGTCGTAACTTAAAAGAAACTGCTTATAGCAACAAATCACCTGTCCGCAGTAAGCTCTCGGCCAACAGTCTTTCTTCAAGTCCAAAATTCTCATTAAGGAGCCAGATTACATCAATCTACGTTCATCGCTCGGTCACTCTAACCACCCTCATAGGAACGTCCTACTCCACTAGTCTGTAAAATATAAAATTGTGAATAATAGTGTGTATTATTTCAACAACAACATTTACAATGAATTCTGCAAAATATTAAGTATGATAATTAAGATGCATAATTTTACTATTAAACAAGCATAACTCAAAAATTGGACATCGTAGAAAATTCAAACTTGTTATTTCGTTTAGGTATCACCATTTGTATCCAACAGTATGTTACCTGTCAACATTCCAAAACCGGAAGTACCGTACCAGTTTACTTGATAAATTTTCAATATTTTTTGTGATTTTTCTCAAAAATTTTGTACAAAGAATTTGTACAAACTTCTTGTATATCTTTAAAAAAAAACTTCTAGTTTATGACTTTATTTTTAACATATTTTTTTTTTTAATTCATTTAAGGGAGTTCTGGTAGAGGGGGGTTAGGGTTATGCATGCGATGACCACAACATGAAGCAGGGCTATTATGGAAAATATCTCTGATGTTATGCATTCCTTGCTAGATATAATCTTTCATTAAGATGTACGATTCCATCATCTATATAATATTGAATAAAATCAAATGTGTGGCTAAAAATCTTCGTGAGTGAAGAAGATCGATTGTCCGGAATTGCGACTTTAATGAACACATTTTCTCAGTTGTTTCTTTTTGCGATTTTTCCTATAACGGCAGTAAGTTTCATTAAGGATCGCAAGGGGGATAGGATAGAGTGCACTTTTGCGTCTCTGTCCGCTTGTAACTCCCCAAGTCAACCTCACCTCCACGTGATGCGATCTGGACACCTCCCTCGGGAGGTGGCAAACGAGGCACTGACGGGAGCCGGAATGAACCCCTCTGGCTCTTCCCCCTCCCCCCTTTCCATCCCAGTGATCCTTCCTAATCCCTGTAGATATCCCCACCCAAGCCGAGAAGAGATTCGCGTCGAGGCTGAATGCGTACAGGGTGGTAAAACATATGTGCGGTAGCGGTCACCTTGAGGAACCGGGCGAAACTCCATTGTATTGTAGCCTTCTCGTGGTATGGAGAGCAGAGACAAAGCGCAAAGCTGATGCGGAAGGCAGGATGTGGTTGTCAAAGCGGCAATGGAAGCGGATGGGGAAGGAAAGGGCCGCTTCCAAGAAACCGGCCTAGGAAGGAAATGTGGTGGCTGCGTCTTCTCTGGGGATGCCCGGCGGGAGGAGAAGGGAGGTAGCCGGATCATCCTTCCCGACTCCCAAGCGGGCTCCTAAACGGGGAAGATCTGAGTTAAGCATTCCAATGTATGAATGTGCGTGCGAATGAAGTGTGGAAGGGCCAATGCCGGGGCAGGGGTGGCAAATCGCTTGACTTTCTGCTACTGGCAGGACGTCTTCCAACATTTCTCGGGAGCCACTGTTTTCTAGGACGGGTGGGCCTGTGTCGGGTTTGGCACCCCGACACGTGTGTGAATGTTTTGTGTGAATGTGGATAGGTTTAGGATCTTCATAGAGTGTGAATAGATGTATGTGAGAAGCGTAATTATGTTTTAATGGATAAATGTATTTATAAGGATGAATGTATTTATAAGGATGAATGCATTTATAAGGATGAATGTATTTATAAGGATGATTGTATTTATAAGGATGAATGTATTTATAAGGATGCATGTTCTTTTTATAGAATGAATGTATTTATAAGGATGCATGTTCTTTTTATAAGGATGAATAAATAAATAATACACGATTAGAATATAGATGATAAGAATGATAAGGAAATATGTCTGACTGTACTGATGATCAATTAGTTTTTGAGCTGCCAAACTAATCAAGCAAAATTAAAACAGTAGAGCAGCAATATAGTGAAATAAAGAGGTTAAGATTGAACCTATGTGGTTAGATTATTATTTTTTTGTTCCCATAATATAGTGTGTTTATTAAAAGGCAAAGTGTCTATTTAATGTAGTTCAGGTGCAAAGGACCATTGATGTTATGCACAAAAATACCAAAAAAACCTTTCAAAATACAAAAAAAAAAAAAAAAAAGCATTCCAAGTACGGGTCCGGAGACGAGTGGCGCCAGGGTGCCGAAGAAAGCTAGGGGTCTGAAGAGATGGCTGCGGTTTCATTCAGAGATGCCCTCAGTAATACTCGTATTGCGATTGCCCCGGAGGGCTATCCTCAGGTCCACCTAACTGAAGATCAGGTGGAGAGGGTACAAGCCGAGGTAGTCGCTAGAATAATTGGCGAGAACGGCCTGCGCAGTTGAGGGACTACTATCTATCCAGAGGCGCCGTCATTGTCAATTGTGGCAATGAGGCAACGCGGAACTGGTTGGAGGCAGTGACCCCCAACTCTCCAGATAGGAGAGGGGATAAATCTACGGGCCAGATTTATATTATATTACATTCAATAGATATTTATATTATATTTCAATAGATTATCTGTTAAAATTCTTCAACCGGAAGTGCCATTAACTGAATATTTTTTTTTTTCACTTTATTGCGATTTTCTCAAAACTGGCTCCAACGATTTCTTCAAATTTGTTATATGAACTAAGCATACTAGGATCCACAACTTTTACTTTGGGAAAATTCATTTAAAGGCACTTTTGCGGCGGAGTAGGGTTAGGTTTTCCTTCAAAGTGCTATTTCAGTTCACCATACAATTCTATCATCTATAATATTAAATAATATTAATTACAATTAAATATGTTGATGAAATTTCGAGTTTGAATAATATCGGACGTTCGAAAGTGCGTTTTTACTCAAAAGTATTTTTCAATTTTCTGCTATTTTTCTAAAACGACTCCAATGATTTTTCTTTATCCTATGAATGTGAACTACACATACAAAGAACTACAACTTTTATTTGAAATATTTCTCCTGGTAAAGTCATTAAAGAGGGCTTTTAGGGGATTGGTGGGGTTATGTTTGCCTCTAAAGTGCTATCATATTTGATTATACAATTCTATCATCTAAACAAAACTAATTATAAATAAATAGATTGCCAAAATTCCATGTTTCAAGAAAATTAGTAAACCGGAAATGTGTGTTTTTACTGAACAGTTATTTTCAGTTTTTGTTATTTTCTCCTAAAAAAACGTTGACAAATTTCATTAAATCTGGGTGAACTAACTATAAAATTTATCAATCACAATTTCATTTGAATTGTTACTGATATAGTCTAGCCTCCAATTTCTTTGGTTTCGTTGGTTATTTTAAATGACAGCGACAGAACTGGGTGACAGTTAGAAAGTTTATTTAATTTAATGTTTACAAATTGGCTGTCAATTGTTTACAATATTTACGAGCTTTAAAACTAAGTTAATAACTTCTTTAGCCGGAAGTAAATTAGCATCAATATAAGCTAGAAATGGCTTCATCCAATTCAGGCAACAACAGATTATTTGTATACATCAAAACAACACTAAGAAAAGGTTTTTACATATTTCTAGTACAATTTACAAGTATAGTGAAAACATGTTTTAAGAAAACGTGTTGATGAAGTTGGTGAGTTAATTTGCATTCAAAGTGGCACACAGCCTGGGTATCATGAACTCAATTAACACGTTTAATACTAAAGTGGATGTACTTGTTTATGTGTATGTATGTTTGTATGTATGTGTTTGTGTTTTATATATATATATCGTATGGATTACAGTAGAAGGCATCGTTACCACAAAATTTGCTAAGCTCTTTTGACATGCTAATTCTCTTGACTTAACTATTCGCGCTAAGTCCCCCACCTTGTAAGTTTTCGCAAACCAACAACACTGTTCTACCTTTCTATATATAAAATGTATACCAAACTTAGGTAAGAACTTGTACCATTTTCTCAGTACATTAGTAAATTATACATAAGATATGTAAATAAGATTTCTCCACTCACTTAAAGCATTATCTATTCTTCTAATAGCATTTCCATTACACTACCAATAAATAAACAATTTATTTACTTGAGATTACATTTCAACAATCATATCGAATTTATATATAATCTTATGTATTTCTGTCAAGTATCTGTGTAGTATCTGGTATCAATTTACTTTTTCTACAGTTCATATTTTTAGAAATGCAGTTTTTAGAAATCCCCTATGAGCTTAGAACCGTTGCTCTAGAAACCCTGGAGGTGCATTACCCCCATGTCAACATGGCTGCGGATTTACACTGATGGTTCGTCCTTGGGGCCCAATTCAAACACGGGAGCAGGTATATATGAATGCAGGAAATTTTCAGTGCGCAT